>JADLZK010011029.1:0-30549 GCA_015847255.1 Hyparrhenia diplandra
TTATCAAATACCAACACAGACCTCACCCCGAAACTCTAATTTAGTATTCGAATTCAAGATCTCAATTCCAGAGATCAAGTCCAGAGCCATAAACCCTAGTTCCTCAAAGTAGTTCTAGTTCTAGAGAGATTAGCTAAATAGTAGTAGATTAGAAGGAGATCCAAGTCTAGGAAGGCTTGAGCTTCAGTTTCTAGCAAGGTGTTCATAGGTACATTGTTATATCTTTTGATATATTCATTACTCAAGTTCATCTATGATATTGTTCTTTATCTTTATTATATTATCATTTGCATTGTTTATTGTTTACTTCAAAGATGTCTAGTTGAGTTGTTTATTTATTATGGATTGCATGCTTAAGATTGTATAGCCCTCATCTTGTAATGTCCAAGATAGGTGTTATAACGTATGTAAGCATGGTGCTTATATATGTTATATCTCGCAAATGCCCGCTATATGCCGAGTCGTGGGGTAGTTCGAGTTACTGACTCTATTAAGTCTTCTATAATCCTCCTCTCGTATGTAGTGACCAAGAGGTCATGTGTCGCGAAGAAGGTGAAGATCTCATTATTGAATCCTTCTTAGTTGATGACCCTTGAGTATGATATGAAGTAAATAGTTTTAGCAATGATAGCTAGATGTTTGCACTAATTAAAGTTTAGCAATAGCATGTGTTGATAGTTACTCATTAGTAAGTTTTCCTTATATTACCTATGACAGAGCCGACCAATTTATAAGAAATCAAGTATAATAATTACCTCAAGCAATCGTAGTCTACACTTGAGTCCATATAAACCCCGTATTCCGAAATCTCGTGAGTGATTTCAAACTCATCAACAATACAACCAAGATCGTTGAGCTCGTAGTTCCAATCCGCGGGTATCTCAAACCAAATTCAATATATATTAATCGAGGGCGATTTACACATTTATTTCAAAGTAATTCAGAGTGCGGAAGCAATAGCTTTTCAAAGCAAAATAGTTATACAAATGAAAGAAAATAAGATAGTGCCAACATAATGTCACCCCCGTAATAGCAAGAGACAGGGGAATATAGAGATCGCCATGCCCTAGGCATTATTCTTCAACCACAAAGACATCACAATCGAACGAATCATGCTAGACGGAGTCACCGCAACATCGGGAATTAACCCGTGAGTACTCAATTGTACTCCCGCAAGACTTACCCGCCTTAAACCAGAAAATAAGGAAAAGATTTATCCGGAGCCGGGGTGACTCACATTTATTTTCAGAAATAAAGTTGATTAGTGCGCCTACACATACTACTCAAAGTTCTTCCAAGTTAAAAGATTATTATTACTTACATAACCATAAGTCCTCAGATAGTCAAGATTAAAGACATATGCTCAGCGATATATAAATAAAATAAAGATAAGTAACTTGATCAACATTTTAACATCAAAGAACATGAATAAGAATAACCATCATTGTGATATTAAGACTACAAGGTGCCGCGGACGCATCCCGGGTTCTCACCGACCGAGAGAGATGGCGATTCGAATCGATTTGCAAACCGGTGGCGAATACCCGCCATAAACCAGGTCCACGCCATGACAGCCAGACCCGATCACTCCCGGGACGTTAGGGGGACGTAAAGTCTCGGACCTGGCGGCAACCCCTCCTCTCGAGCCACCAAGTGAGCAGCAACGAGTACGACCCCTCGCGGCGCATCTTCTTGTGCCCGATTAACCTCACCAACCACGCCTAGGAGGGACGTTAAGCGCATGTGTACCGCCCCTAACATTCCCACGAGCTTCGTGGCTCATGCCCCGGTGGAGCCTACTATATGAACAGGTACGTTCAACTTCCGACCACATTCCGACAAAGTATCAGACCTTAATCGATCAGATGGAAAGACCACAACTATCCATCCGATCTCACATGTTTTATTATTCAGGTTCTCAGCAGCAGCTTGTTAGTCACCCATGTGACTAACCACAAACATCCTCTCAGTGACCGGAAATCACTGTCTACTGCAATCATTATAACTGAGCATTTATTTAACCTAGACTCCTAAATAGGATAGGACAACTTCATCAAGGATATCTGTGCAGCAACGGTTTCAACCACTTCCTATACTTAATGCAGCATTCATAAAGGACTCAACAAATTAATTCAGAAAGCATAGGAAAGTCAGCATGCACCAGGGCTTGCCTTCAGAAAAGTAGGAAGAAATTAGAGTCTTCTGGAAGCTGGAGTCACGGTCCTCCTTCTCATGTGGGGTCTTTTGGCCGCACTCCGAGATGATGAAGGTTGACCTCCGACTTCTTGATCTCCTCCCGAACTAACTCCTCTGATCCTGATATGCATGCATATGCAAGACTGATTAATTAATACCAATGCACAGAAACATGCTTGTATATAACTAAGGTAAAATGGTGGATGAATGCATTATGATGAATGATATTAGTAAGTGGATATCTCTTCCGTAAAAGCATGAATATAACTACACAAGAAACCCTAATAATCTACATCAAGCCACACTCTATTTCACTACTACCCTGAAAATGGCAGCTAGACATGCTGTTACTAAAACGGTCACACAGGGAGTTCTATAACTCCAAATGCAGCAAACAAATACTCGTTGGAAAGCTAACGAAATTATCTACAAAACATGCCATACCACCCTGACCTGATTCTGACATCTACAGCCTCAAAAACAGAGAAAACAAAGACTCTATTCTAACCTAACAAGCAACATGCAACTCCTATAACTCTCTAACCAAGCATGCAACTCTTACCAAATTTGACCAGCAAGCAAAACAAGTTATAATCTACCAAATAAGCCTACTGACCAAGCCAGATAAACTAAAGCACATGAAATGACATTCCCTACTAAACACTACATGTGCACACTCTTTAAATATAAAAGCTAGGATTAATAAATTGACCAAACATACAGGACCAGCAAACTAACCATACTAACAGATCCTTATTACCATAAGAACAAATAGTAAACCACCCAAAACATATTACTTTACTATATACATGCATTTCCAAGGCATTTTCCTAGCAACATAAATATGATAAATACATAAACACCTTAGAAAAATCTACAAAAATTACCAGAGCATCCTACTGGTCTAACATGCCTATCATAAAAATTTCATGGCAAACTCATGCATATACTTGTCCTACACAAAAATGGCAAGCTAGCATGAAAACTAGGCTTGAAAACACTTTGTACTATGAAAAGTATGAAACTGCCTAACCATGAACATGAAAAGCTACATAACAGTAACAAATGCATGTACAAAAATTATCATGGCAAAAACCCTAGTAATTATTTTTCTATGAATTTCCTAAGGAAGCATGGTAAATAGCACATAAATCAAAAGTCACATATCTACAATAGAACATGGCATATATGATATTTTTCCTAGACTCTACATCCAAAACCATGAACATTTTGCACAGGCACCACTATTTTATCATGCACCAAGAATTATCTATGCATTTACCTAAAACATGGCATTTATTGCAATAAATTTAGATAAATATAAAAACTACCAGAAAACCTAATATCATATTTTTATCTTGCAGATCTAATGACAAGGATCACAAGCAAAATTTGTCCCACTCAATTTGGAGCTAAAACGAGCAAGTTATGGATTTTCTAAGACATGCAATACATTACGGAAAATAAAAACAGAAAAGAAAATGCGGCCGACAAAGGGCGGGGCCCGCGTGTCATAGACACAAAAGGGGAGCGGCGCTGGTGCGGCGGATCTCGCCGGGCGGCGCGGATTCCGGTGGAGCCAAGGGCACCATTTGGACTCGTCTCGGACGAGATGCGTCGATTGGTGCAAGAAACCGACCTATCCCTAAACCTAACTCACCGACGACGCGAAACGGCGGACGGCGACGACGACACGAGCAGCGGCGGCGGTGCCGTTTTTCGGTGGCGGTGCGGCTCGGGGAGGGTGCGCCACGGGCTTCAGTGCATCAAGGCGACGGCGTAGGCTTGAATTAGGGGACAGATTGCCCGCGGCAGAGCTTGGCGTGCATGGCGGCGGCGGCATCGGTTTTGGGCGGGCGCGCCAGCGTGTTCCAAATAACCAGAGGGCGGAGAGGCGCGATTAGCTAGGGTATTACCTCTAGGGCACAAGGTGCACCTGATGCGCGCGCTTAGGGAGGGCCGAGAGGGTCGGAGGCTCGCCACGCCACCTGCCGAAGGCGGCAGCGGCGGCGCTCGCGGCGACGGCGGCGTTGTTGTGGTCCGATGAAACGGTGGCGTCAAACGATGATTCCACCCGCATGCAAGCTAAACGCGGAGGAGGCGGGCAAGGAACACAAATCGGTCTAAGAAAAAATGGCACGGAGGCGCGACGGCGAGCTACGACGCGGCGGCGGCCATGCCGGCCGATTTTTCCGGCGAGCGGGGAAACGCCCGGTTGGCACTCACCTTCGGCTTTTGGACGGTCCCCGCTGGGTCGTGGGAGAGGAAGTGGGCGGGCGAGGCTGTTGGAGAAGGAGGACGGGCGCTAGAGCGGTGGATGGCGAGATCGGTGGCAACGTCGGCAATGGCCGCAGCCGGCGGCGCCCGGCCGGGCTTGGCTTGGCTTACGGCTTAAGGGAAGGAGAGGGGAGGCCGGGGAGTGCGGCAGGAGCACGGACGCAGATTTCCCTCCTCTTCAAGTCATCGGCACGGCAGTTTCGCAGGGGGACATGGCCACGCGGCACTTCACGGCCGGGCACGTCGCGCCAAGGAGGGCCGGCCCGGCGTTTTCTTCTTTTTTTTTTTAAATTAAAACCCCTAACTCAAACTGCTTTTGCTCTCCACCTCGAGATACGAGCCTAATCGCGAAAACTCTAATTGAACAAAATGTTCCTTGCGAAGTTCTGAGCAAGACACCTATACAAAGTTTCTCCAAAATCGGCCTAGGTTAGAAACTGTGATCGGTCGAAGCACAAGTACTCCGAGGGTCAAGGAAACCCTAATTGTATCCTAATTCAAACAAACTTTGAATTTTCGAACATGATCCACTCGTTTTCATGCAACCAGCCTATGAGATCTTTTTGTTCTACATGAAATTATCTACATAAGTCATGAAGGGTGCACACACATGCAAAAACTCTAGCTAGGACTTTTAAACAAAAAGAGATAAATTACTTTCAAATTTAAACAAGGTCAAACCAAGTCAAACTATCATTATAAAATCTAATTAGCAAACATGACCAACATCAATTATGCTCTAGCACCTCCTCTAAACATCACTAAGAATAAATAAAGATTAAACATCTAATTATGCAAGCATTTCATACATGAAATGATAAGACAAAGCATCACATGCAATGATAAGCAAATTCAATGCATTCAAACATGCAAAAGACATGTATCATTTTATGTGCATGAATGCATATGATCAAATGAGGATTATGCTCATGAAATGCAGATGCTAATGACATGCTTAACACTAGGGTGTTACATTACCCATGTGAGTCCTTAGACTAGAATACTCTGTTGAATCTTATTATTTCATGATGGCTTGATCCTTGTATTTATCATTTATCTTTATGAGCATTTATCATATATATCATTATTATATTTATTATTTCATGTGACATTAACCCGTTGTTGAGTAGAAGCATTATCATTATTGGTTATAGACATTACATACATAAGGACATTATTAGTGTTACACATTAAGTAGTTTATAGATGTCTCCCTTGTGGATTCGACACTCTTATTCATTTAAAATGCTACAATGGTATTTATTATTATGTCCGCTTGTAGAGCCTTGTTCTATATTCTTTATCTTATTCTATTTTCTACCTAGTTGTATTATTATGTCATGTTATACTTTCTGGTTGCATAAGATAGACTTCCACTCTGTCTTTACTAGAAGTATAGGTTATCCTTTGACTAGTTTCATAGTGGCTTAGTAATTGTTATAATACCAAAGCTTTGTTTGGGGTCATTGCTTTTATAGTGTTTGTCACCTAGCACTGTTGCTAGTGTACTATTAGTGATGTCGATTAGCAAGTGTCAACAAGCATTTTTTGGCGCCATTACTAGGGAAGACTTACAAACTCTTAATGCAGGAGATTTCCTTATAGATTTTCAAACCTAGGAAGAACTAGTATAGCCTCATACGCAAGGAATTAGTACAAACAATAATCTTCTACTCACAAATGACTTCACCCTATTGTTTTGTTTATTTTTCATCATTTTATTTCAGGTTAATTTATGCAAAGTGCTACTCTTTTAGATAATTTTCTCAGTGATCAAAAAAAAAAAGTTACATAGAAAGCAAAAAAGAAATGCTCGGGAAAGCACAAAAAGAAATTTCGTAAGAACACTCCAAGAGAAGTTTAGCATCTAACTTTGAAGCTATGGCTAACATGAGTCAAGCGCTGAAGTTCTCTCGCTCCGAGCACCAACAACATCCGCTTTGGACCTACAGTTGATGTTGGAGAGAATGGTTTGAGCTCAAGCTTGCACTCATCACTATGGTGCAAACTAGTCAATTTCGTTAGAAGGCACATGAAGATGCAAGTACCCATTTGCAACACTTTCTCGAGAGATCGTAGCACCTTCACCATCAAGGGAGTGACATGTAATGCCACTCTACTTCGCCTTTTCCCATTCTTGTTGCTTGGAAAGGCTAAATAGTGGTTCTACGCCAACAAGGAGAAAAACACTACTTGGGACCGCTGCTCCACCAATTTTCTCGCCAAGTTCTTTCCTACCGGCAAGACAAATGCCTTGCGTGGGAAGATATCAAGCTTTCAAAGAACAACACGATGAGTCGTTCCCGAGGCTTGGGAACGCTTTCAAGATCCGATTTGAGTGTCCTCATCATGGGATGGAGGACTGGCTTTTGATGCAGACCTTCTATCACGGGCTCACTACTAGCACCCGTGAGACAATAGACGCTGCTGCTGGAGGAGCATTCTTAGCTCTCATGCTCCCCAATGCTACTACACTCGTTGAGAAGATGGTATCCAACTAGAGTTGGAATGGAGAGCACACTTCTAATTGAAGAGAGGAGGAGTCCATCGGCTAAAAAGAGGGTGGACATGATATCAGCAAAGCTTGATTTGCTGATGAAGAAGTTGGAGAACCAAGATCATGAGAAGAGAGAGGTCATGCATATTAATGACGCTCTCATGACTTGTGAAGAATGCGGATGCTTTGGACATTCAGGGAAGAATTGTCCAGAAATTATGGAGGATGTGAACTACATCAACAACAACTTTCGTCCTCAACAACCTCAAGGGTGGAATCAACAACAGAGGCCTAACTACTCAGGTAACTACCATGGTAACTACTAAGGTAATAATTTTAGTCAGCCTCCTTTGAGAGAGATTCTTGCTAGTCAGTCAGACTTATTGAGCAGATCAATAAGAAGGTAATTGCCAATGACAAAACCTTAGACACTATCAGTACTAGGCTAGACACCTTCTCCACTGCCATGAAGAACCAACATAGTTTTAACAAAAATGCTAGTCACAACTTGCTTAGTTAGCTGCTGCTGTTCCCCCACTAGAGACCAACAAAATCCCAGACCAACTAGAAGAGTTAGAATCTGCAAATCTTGTTGATATTTTTAATGCAGGCTATCATAATCTCAAAGCAAGGATGGGAGCATGAGTCCTTGCTACTGAAGAAAGGAGATTTAGGAAGACCGACCATCACTATTTAGATTGGGCCACACACCTTCAACAATGCTCTTTGTGACCACGGATCCAGCATCAATATAATGCTAAAGGTAATCTATGATCCATGGGCTCCTTTATCAAATACAACCATGTGCTTGCAGCTTGCATACCAGTCGATCATCTACCCCAAGGGCATCCTTGAAGACATCTGTCTACGAGTTGGCAACTCATTTGTACAAGCAGACTTCATCGTCCTCGAAACTAGAGGAGATGAGAGGTCAACCATCATATCGGGCTGACCGTTCTTGACCACGGCCAAGGCTATCATCTACGCTGCACAAGCCAAGATCTGTTTCAACATCAACGGGAGAAGGGAGACCTTCCACTTCAAAACAAGACGCATGAATATCTCGCTCATCCTCAATACAACCCTGAGATTGAAGAACTTGTCAAGAAGAATGATCCTGACTATAGAAAAAGGAAGAATAAGAAGAAGTAGCCACGGTATGTGAACATGACCAATGCAGTCCACTCAGAATGGGACTATGCTGCTACTTCACCATATCTACCAAAGATGGAAGATCCAGGTAACCCTGAAATCGACATTTTAATCAATCAGCTAACCTTCACAAATACCATCTGTGATACAGGCTCAGGAGTCAACATCATGCCTAAGGTAATATATGAATTTATATATGGTAAACAACCCCCTATACGAAACATATACACAGTTGCAGATGGTAGATCAGTCCTACAGGAGACCAGAAGGCATAGCTAAAGATGTGCCTGTCCAGATCCATGACCACTACTTACATACGGACATCATTGACCTGGACATGAAAAATGAAGATATCAATGCACCCATTATGTTGGGAAGATCATTCCTGAACACTACCCGCGCCGTCATCTTGTCATACCCGGTTTTAAGAACAAAACCAGATACACACCATATGTGAGCCCAGGAAGTCAAATCTCACACATAGTTACAATTAATGGAAATATCAAAACATAATGCTTAATATATAATAAACTTAATACAAGAAGATAACCTCAAAGTGCGAACAACGGAAAGACACTCCGATCTTGGGATGAAGCGTCCTCGCCACAGGGATAAACTGACTGGTTGATCACAAGCCTGACTCCTTCAAAACTCTAGTAATCTTGCAACACTCCTGGTTTGAGTGGGAAATAGCAAGGGTGAGTCCATGTCGAACTCAGCAAATATAACATGGTGTTATGAGGCTCAAACAGGATATACACTGGTTTAACTGCGGTAAGCATTTTAGTAAGTCAAATTTTAACATTAATTAAGCAAGAAGTTGTGCTTAAGCCCCAAATATTCCCACATCATAATTAAAAGCAACATCTGTCATTAGTCTCCATCGTCATCATCAACACCATCATCATAGTCACCATCAACTTAAATCCATGTCTCAACCTCATATCCATTGATCACTATTCCTTGAGTTTTCCGGGCCGCTCGTGACCGTGAGTACGGCTGTTATAACAGTTTATACTCTGCGCAGAGGTGTACACTTTCACTGTGAGTCGTGCTTTCCAAATGCATGGGTTAATTAGGCCCAAACACAAGAAACCACTATGAAGCCTTTCAAAGGTTTTTCTAAACTGTTAAGGCCGCTAAGGATTCCCTTTATGGACTGGTAGGACCCTCCCTCCAAGGTGTGACTAACAAATTACCAATAAACCAAGGTGCACCCCCTTGGTAGGCCAGGATCAAACCAATTATAGCCCCTCTTGCGCCTTTCGGGAACCTCAACAAGATAGAGAAGGTCCTTTGACCGACTAAAGCGAGCCATATAGCCCCCACAAATTGTATCTTGTAAGTCCCAGCTTTTGCCAAAGGATAAGTCCTTATGGAGAGCCAAGAGAATCATGTAAAAGCATGAGCTCTTGCCCTATGGTCCAGGTTGGTGAACATCATCTCATACAATTCATCATGTTTGTTTAAAGTTGAGCACTAGCAAAATACTACTCATATGCAAACATCCCCATAGGGAACAAGGTACAAGATAACAATATCTATGTTATAATCTCTAAGTTTGTCAAGGAGGACACATGCACATGAATTATATGATTATAAAGTGTATAAGTAACAAGGATAGTCCCATGCTATACTTGCCTTAAACTTTGATTCCTTCTTATTTAATTCTTCAAAGAACTCTTAACGATCCCGATCTTCAAATAATTCCTAATCTTCCATGAACTTCTCACCGCCCACTTGATCACCAACTCTTTCTTCTAGGTCACCAATGTAAAACTCACTCGACTGGACATCATCACAAAGCACCATACAAGCATCCGAGAAATCATACATGAAGCAACAATAGAACTATATTAGAACAATACACCAACAGTGTGAAAAAAATAAAAGGTTTATAAAACAAATCTATGTCTCACTACGATCACACAGACGCAAAGATCACTAAAATCGGAGCTAGAACGTGAAAGATACGAATTAAACAAGATTTCCTTTAGTAAAACAAATTAAAACTTTGAATTTGAAAAGTTAAAAACATAGTTAACACTACTACTAACGCGCGTAGCTTACGTCGTTACGAACCTAACGCAACTTGAACGGGTCAAAACGGATTTAAAACGTGCAAGTTATGGCTAAAACAAAGTGTCACAGGAGCATAACGGCGAGAAACCGGGGCTAGACTGTGATTAACTATAGCCACCGAGGGCTAACTCGCCAAAACAGACGGGTCATGGGCTATTCTCTAATTACTTACGAACTGCGGTGGACCTGGATGCAAAAACATAAACGCGCAGGGGTTTTCTGTAAAACTGGCAGGGCTGATCGGGGTGTTGACCGCGTTGACGCGGTCTTGGCCTCGCGTGGCGATGACGTGGCGCCGCGTGGCGGACGCGCGGGTCGCCGACGCGGGTCGAGGGCGGGGCCGATTGACCCATGGTTGACCGTTATGCCCGATCTAATCTAGGCCATCCAGATTGGATCGGACGGCCGTGACGCCGACGGTGGAGGAGGTCGCCGGGGTGGCGCGATTCACGGGCGGCGCTGGCAGATGCGACCGGCGGCGCTCGCCGGAATTCGCCGGAATGGCCCTCGGGGGCTCACCGGTGCGCGACAAGCACGGGAGGGAGCGGGATGGCCTCGAGGACGCGCCAAGGGGACAGGGGCGGCTATCGCGGGCTGGAGACGCGGATCGACGCGGCTGCGCGGGCTAGCGGCGGCGCTACGACGACGAGGTCATGTGGAGGACACGGAGCGCGGGAGAGAACAAGAGCGGTCCGGCGGCTTGCTCACCTTCTAGCGAACCACGTGGTGGTGCTCTCGTCGTCGGGGAGGCGACGGTCGAGGAGATCGACGGCGGCGCGTCGAGCTCAGGTGGCTATGGCGCGCCGCGCTAGGGGTTAGGGTTTCAGTGGCGGCGCGGCGGGGGGCTCGCGTTAGGTTTTCGAAGGCGGACACGGGGCACGAGGCTCGCCTCTTATAGGCTGCGGGGATCCATGGGGTGCGCGCACGGGAGCGGATCGACAACGGCGACGGCCTCCCGCGCGATGCGGAGGTGGGAGACGACTCCGCCCGCCGACGGGTAGGGCCAGGTAGCTGGCGGGGCCCGCATGGCGCTCGAGGGGGAGCGGGTGGCACCGCGCGCCGCCGCCGCTTGTTGGGCCGGCCCACGCGGCGGCGCGAGCTGGGCCTGTTGCTCGCTAGTGCTGGTCAGCTAGGCCGAAAAACCGGGGAGGGTGAAGCAGGCCGGGCTTAAAGAAGAACCAGGTCAAAAAACGGGTAAAGGAAAAAGAGATAAAGAAAAACCTTTTCTTTTTATTTGAACCTCTTTTCAAATGGAATTTGAAATCCTTTTTCAATCAAACAAAAACCAATCACCACAATGGAAAATATCTTTGCAAAGCATGAATGTAAGAACAATGTTGCTAAGCCTTATGATAAATTTTAATTTCATGAAAATTATTTATTTCCCTACGTTTCATGAGCACAAAATTCAAAATAAAACAATTTAGCTCTATTTTCAAAAGAGACAAAATTTGGGGTGTGACAATTCTACCCCCTTAAGATGAATCTCGTCCCGAGATTCGGAAGAGACTCGAATCACAAGAGAGAAACAAGAAGATCTTGATAACATATTCCAACTTCAGAACTTAAATCCAACAACGCATGCCTCAAGATTACAACTTCTGGCAAGAAAAGATTCTCTTGAAAAAGCTCATTATTCGGATAGATACATATCTATTTTGACTGCTACTCTTATTGCTTTACAACTCGAAGAGATGGTAAAACTTGGTATTATACTCCTTGTCTTCTCACATTGCTTCTTCTTTTATTTGGTTATTCCACTGAACCTTACATATGTCACACATCCTTTCCTTGAACATCTTATGAGAGTGGCTAAGGTCATCACTAAATAATCTTACATATGACTGATTGCCTCTATGTTGATTTCCTCCAAAAGTATTTGTTACTCTCCATTGGCATATGAAATGCCACCATCCTCTTTAATGTCCTCTGTGTTCACACCTTGCGATGAGTCATTCTCACCTTCCTCCGATTCAAGTTGAAAACCCACAAACTCAATTCTTTCTTTTGACGGTGTGGTAAGAAGTACTGAACGTTGGGCATAGTTAATCACTCCTTTACGAGCATACATCCATCCCATCCCGAGGATAACATCAATGCCCACCATTTCCAATACAGTAAGGTTTACCTCGAATTTCACCCCATTTATGTCCAGACTAACTTTTGGGCATATGCAGTTTGCCTTCTTTTCTCCCTTTGGTGTGTTCACTATTATGGGTTTCCTTATTGGAAGCATAAGTATCTTCTTATCCTTCACAAATTCACTAGAGATAAATGAATGAGAAGCACTGGGGTCAAACATCACAAAGGCGTTACTAGAGTTTACAGGAATTATACCACACACGACCTCCTTAGCTCCACGAACATTAACCATACCCACATTTTTCAGCATGCCAGGGATGTACTTTCGCTTTAACTTATTTCCTTGCACTTTCTTGTTCTGGACATTTTGCTCTGGCTCCTGTTGCGATGGGGTCTGGATTTTATTACTCTCAACTAACTTTTCGTGACAGTTATTATCGTCATGTTCTTTGTTACCACCATCATAACCTTTCTCACAAATAGGAGTATCATTCTTCATCAAGGGGATAGAAGGCACAGGTAGACATGGCTCTTGAGAGTTGAAATGTTGCACTTCATCATTGGGTTGTTGATCTTGATCTTGATATGTACTTCCAGAAACATTTGTGGGGTGATACTGATACTCTAGCTGTGTACCAAAATGAGGGCGAGGGGTGTCATTACTTGTAGATTGGTGTTGCATTTTCCACCTCTTCTTCTTCTCTTCTATCTCTCGATGTTTGTTCTCAACTACAATTGCCTTGTCCACCAATGTTTGGAAATCAGCATATTCACATGTCACGATATGCTCCCAGAGAGGTTGATAGTGATGCTAAGAAGCACATCTCCATGAAGACCGGAGAGATCCACTGCCAGTTTCCTACCGAATCGGTACGTTGTTACTTCAAGAATTATACTGATTATGAAGAGCCTAAGGAGCCTCGCAATAGGAGGAGGCGCAATGCTCATCGCAATCAAGCACATGCCAAAGACACAAGAAGAATGAGAAGATTATGCGGCAGTAGCATCAACAATTGAAGTAGGATGGGAAGACTAGACAAACAACTTGAACATTGAAGAGATATATGATGAAGAAGAAGTTGAGGAAGAAGAAGAGAAGGTACGTAAAGAGGTAACTCCACTTGCACCTAAGTCATCAACCAAGAAGGTGTGAAAAAAGAAGGAAAGCCCACCTCCGAACCGTAAACATCCTCTCCTTCGATCTAACGTACCTCGGGAGGCATGAACTCCTACATATCCGAGGTAAGTACGCATGTATCCTTTTACTTAAGTCTTGCATATTTATTTTCTTTACATAAATATTTTTTTTAGCATGTTGCATTCATATATATCATATTAAAGCCCCATGTAACTACTACGTGGCATAAACACCCACGTAACTTTTTACTTGTGGAGGCATAAAAATAAAGTTTGCATTTGTTCTTATTTTTCTACTTACATGCATAAAAAAGAAAATACAAAAAAAATATATATTAGTTCTTGCTTAAATCCCCTGTTAAAGCTTAATCTTTAATTCTCATAAAGAAACTCTAGATAATCAAGGCTTAAAATATCCAACTACTAACGCTTAATCAATTCCGAGCTTTGTTTTCTATTTGAGTTTCACATGATTTAAAGCATCAATGAGCCACAACAAGAAGAAGACGTCCGACCACTCGACAAAACATCAACAATCGCCGTCATCAATGCTTCATCAAAGAAGGACGACATCACCTCCATTCGCCTGTCTCACCTCAAAGCACCTACGCAAAAATCTAGCATGGGGAGAGCACCCTCGGTTATCAAGATAAGTATCCCTTTACTTATTATTTATTTTTTGCTTTAAAAGACCATAAAAAGACAAATAAACATTTTAATCAAATAAAAAGTTTGTCGTAGATATATATATGCTTGTTTGCTTTTAAGGTGTGGTTAATAAATGTTTGCTAGAATAAAAGGTTGCCTTGGAAATGATGAATAGTTGCTCTACCCTAATTCTTTTTAGTACCTTGTTTTTAACTTGAAATTCATCCGATGTTTTGGATATATTTGTCTTGCTTCCGAATTTGCTCTATAACCGACTTGTGGGTAGCTAGCATACACTTGATCTAAGTCCGGTAATTGGAGGATATGATATAAAAGAGTCTCGAGCTGCTATTTATCTCGCCCTTTGTGAAACTATATCCGAGATTCGTTTTGAAAATTTAAATTTTTTCATGATGATCTCTTGTTTGGCAGAGTGTTATATTCCTACCAAAGCCATATTTATGATATTTACATTAGGAAAAAACATTCCGATTACGTATGGTGTTTGCTTTGGATTGAGTAGTTCAAGCTTTGTTGTTACTGTGAGAGTTCAGTCATGAAAAGACAAGTTTTTATCCACACACCTTCCACTTACATACTTGTGCATTATTCCTACACTGGGAGTGATTGCAATACCATGCTTTTTCCATAGATATCCATTTACTTGTTTCATTCCTACACTGGGAATAAACACTCCATGAAACTATAGGAAGCCCATGTTTATTTACTCCAAAATATCTTTGTTGATACCTCTCAAAAGTTTATTAGTGGAAAGAGAGTTGGGTTGCTGCTAAAAAAAAGATAAAAAGAGAGTAAAAAAGGACAAGTGTCCATATAAAACAATGGGTACTTAGATTCCCGTCTCTCTAAAAAAAAAAAAAAAAAAAAAAAGGAAAGAAAGAAAGAAAAAAAAAGAAAAGTATGCAGCCCAAAGTTCTCTAAAATTTCTCCAAAAGAGAGATTTGTTCATCTTTGAAGGAGTAAAAGTAGAATTAATTTTAGCCACTAAATACACCTATCCACCATATTCTATACACATGCTATTCTTGTTTTGACTGGCTAAACTCTCTATGGATCCATTGTTTGAACTATAAATATACACTTTGCAGATATGCAATATTATTTTAAGAGTGTCACTCCTATGAGCTCTACATAAGCCATACTTAGAGAGAGAGAGAGAGCGAGTAAGAGAAAGATATGAGAGAAGGCTTAATATACTCAACCTTGTTCCACAAATACCACATATTCAAGAGAGAAGGCAACTACTATTAATGCCCAGTGAGGATCCATAAATAACACATATTGAGAGATTGAGAGTGCCATTCAATACAGAGCTCTGAGTTTTATTTGCAAAGTTTATGAAAACTCCGGAGTATTAGTGATCGAAGACTTGAGACATAGTGCTTGACTTGATTGTTCTATCTTTAAATTACTCAAAGACCCAAGTGATAGTAAAAGCACCATAGTTTGGTAATAAGGGTGAGTTTGAAGTCAGAATAAGTCTATCTAGTCCGGAGTATAGTTTCTTTTTGAAAGCATGTGTACTCTATAAGAATGAAAGCATTGTAGCAACTCCTGATCCAAGTTTGTCCTACAGTATATATATGTTTTGCTAAGGGACAAGCAAAGGTAAGCTTGGGGGAGATTGTTGACGGTAGTTATTGTCAACTTTTTAGCATGAAATGATAGGTCATTTGAGAACAAAAACAAATAGAAGATAGGGTTTATGCTAACAATTTCTAGAAGTTTTGTATACATTCAGTTTTACAGGTGAACTCTAGAAAACACCAGAATATCAGAGAAAAAGAGGAGAAATAGAGAAACCGAAGAAAAGGAACAAATCAGGGTGATTAATATAAATTCTAAGGGTCTAAATGAGAAGAGAAGACAGCTCGCAAAGGCCAGGACCCACCTGCTTCTGGAATCTTCCTACAACCGACCTATGGAGTACATCTACACCGTTCAATCAAGTCGGTTTGATCCAAGGGTTAAGATTCATCCTATGGGGCTATAAAAGCAAGGGCAGACCTCACCCCTGAAACCCTAATTCAGTATTCAGAATTCAAGATTTGAATTCCAGAGATCAAGTTCAGAGCAAAAAATCCTAGTTCTTCAGAGTAGTTCTAGTCCTAGAGAGATTAGCTACATAGTAGTAGATTAGAAGGAGATCCAAGTCTAGGAAGGCTTGAGCTTCAAATTCTATCAAGGTTTTCATAGTTACATTGTTATATCTTTTGATATATTCATTACTCAAGTTCATCTATGATATTGTTCTTTATCTTTATTATATTATCATTTGCATTGTTTATTATTTACTTTAATATGTTTAGTAGAGTTATTTATTTATTATGGATTGCATGCTTTTATAGCCCTCATCATGTAATGTGCAAGATAGGTGTTATAACTTATGTAAGCATGATGCTTATATATGTTATATCTACAAATGCCCACTATATGTCGAGTCGTGGGGTAGTTCGTAGGGGTTACAACCTTATTGAGTCTTCTATAATCCTCCCTCTATATGTAGTGACCAGTAGGTCATGTGTCGCGAAGAAGGTGAAGATCTCATTATTGAATCCTTCTTAGTTGATGACCCTTGAGTATGATATGAAGTAATAGTATTAGCAATGATAGCTAGATGTTTGCACTAATTAGAGTTTAGCAATAGCATGTGATGATAATTACTCATTAGTAAGTTTTCCTTATATTACCCATGTGAGTCCTTAGACTAGAATACTGTTGAATCTTATTATTTCATGATGGCTTGATCCTTGTATTTATCATTTATCTTTATGAGCTTTTATCATATATATCATTATCATATTTATTATTTCATGTGACATTAACCCCGTGGTTGAGTGGAAGCATTATCATTATTGGTTATAGACATTCCATACATTAGGACATTATTAGTGTTACACATTAAGTAGTTTATAGATGTCTCCCTTGTGGATTCGACACTCTTATTCATTTAAAATGCTACAATGATATTTATTATTCTCGTCCGCTTGTAGAGCCTTGTTCTATATTCTTTATCTTATTCTATTTTCTTCCTAGTTGTATTATTTTTATGGCATGTTATACTTTTTAATTGCATAAGATAGACTCGACACTCTGTCTTTACTAGAAGTATAGGTTATCCTTTGACTAGTTTCATAGTGGCTTAGTAATTGTTATAGTACCAGACTTGTTTGGGGTCATTGCTTTGTTTGTCACCTAGCATTTGTGGCGCCGTTGCTAGTGTACTATATTAGTGTTGTCGTTAAGCGGTGTCAATGACCACCTTGGACCGTCACCGATATAGGTGCAGAAGTACCGAACAAAAGCGCAACATCTTCTCCCATGTCATCTTCGTCATCGGGGATCTGGCCTAAGGCCCTGAGCTCTTTGATGATGGTTGGCCCATCGTCACCACTAGCGCTAGCCATGGCCACCCAACATCTTCTTCTTCAACTCCAGCACCATTCCTCAACGGCTCCTGTGGCACCAACTCGACGTCGGCAACATGAGAGGAGAAAACAGAGGTCAAGGTCCACCAAATAGATATAGGGTTTCTGGTGTGGAGGGAGGAGGCCTAACCTACAGGGAGTCGGAGCCCGACGTCGGATCGACGGAGAAGAAGACGAACGGCGATGACGGCAACAGAGGATCCCCGTGATGAGAGACGAACAAGAGAGAACGCAGGAGGAAGAAGAGGGTCCGAGAGGGGGGAGGAGAGAGGAGACCTGAAGGGATCTCAAGAAGGAGCGGTCACCATCGTCGCTGGACAGCAGGAGGGCCGCGGGTGGCAGCGAGGAGGAATGGGGATTAGGGTTGGGGGTGGCAGCTGGATGGGATCGATTGGAGTCCGGAGAACACAGCGGCCGCGTGGGGAGGAATGAGATTAGGGTTAGATGAGGCGTGCCGCTCCGTCTTATATAGGCCTGGGAGTTAGTGGGCCGCTAACGTGCCTCCCGTTGCAACCAGGCCGGGCCGTGTTGCCCGGGGTGCCTGGCCCTTGGCCCAAGCATGGTCTGCTCCATGCCACGGGCTAACACGGGCACTGAAGCAACCAGGCCAGGCCATGCTCGGGATGGGCCGAAAGGCCGTGCCTAAAGCCCGTGGGCTGCATGCAAACCTTTACCCTACACCAAGGCAGTCCAAACTCCAAAGACGATGACACCTCCCATAAAGCCGGTGGCTGTCCCACGCCTTGGCCTGCGCGCCGTGTACCATACCCTTCCTAGCGCTTGCGGTGTCAGGAGCTTCTCATGTTGTCGCGGCCGAGATCAGAAGTTTGTCGAGAAAGTCTTATACCCTCACCTCCCCGCGTCCTCCAGCTTCTCACACCCCTTGGCGATGAGTGATTGAACCAGTCATCACCGATAAAACAATATAGAAAAATAAAAGAAAGAAGTCATTCACCGAAAAAAATAAAACCCACGACCACCGCCTCCCGATATCGTGAGATATGTGAGCGCTGCGCCCACATCGCGGTTCCCCCCGAATGGCGCCAAAAGCGCCGGGCCACAACCTTGGGAGATGCCTGGGAGACCGTGAGATTAGTTTTTGAATCCGTACAAATCCGCCGCCTCTCGTACGTATCGTGAGATTAGTCACTCGATGAAAAAATGATAATAAAACACACCTGAAGGAACCAGCTTCGATTGGAAAGCGTAGAAAACGAACGAAACTTTTCCCGTTGTTTCCCGTTCCGTTTTCTACATTTGACCCGTCCGTTTCCGCATTTTCGGAAAATCCGGAACCGAATTGGAATCCAGGATGGAGGTTGTCAGAATGTGGATGGAGGTAGAAACGATGTTTTCCTTGCCATATTTTCGAATCCCGTATTTGGTTGGAATTGTTCCGTATGTTACCGCATTTTCCCGTATTACAGCAGGCCATCTCAATCTCAAAGGGTCTGGCCCAACAGGAGCCCCTCTCAATATTTTTGAGCATGAGTACTTAGTGGATGCCCTTAAGTCTTTGCGTCCAAGATTTCCCTTCAAGTCGAGGGTCACTGCTAGAAAAGATATACCAGACATATATACACAAGAAAAAGATAAGTTGTATGCAGATTTGAAAAAAGTCGAGGTGATCTGAACTAAGTGTGTACTTTTTTATGTGTTTGTCACGCTCACGCTACTGCGTGGACAATTGTTTTCATTTCGTTTGAACCTCTAAATTCATGCTTAACTTGCTTTTCATTGCCAAGGTTGTGTGTCATTATGATTCTGAGTATGAAGATGAGCGCTATTCCGGCTTAAGTTGTCGGCTTCCGACCGAGATCGTGAGATATGCGAGCGTTGTGCCCGCGTCATTGTTCCCCTTGAATGGCGCCAAAAGCAACGGGCCACAGCCCTAGGAGATGCCTGGGAGACCGTGAGATTAGTTTTCGAATCCATATAAATCTACCGCCTCCCATACAGTTATTGTGAGATTAGTCACTCAAAAACAAAAAAATATTAAAAAAACACACCTGAAGGAACCAGAAGGTTTTCGATTGGAACTAGCGTTGAAAATGGACGGAACTTTTCCCATTTTTTCCCGTTCCGTTTTCTACATTTGACCCGTTTGTTTCTGCATTTTTAGAAAATCCGATTCTTTGTTTAAACGGGCCGAATCCTGGATGGAGGTGTTGGCAGCAAGCCATATATAAAAATGGTGATGGTCTATTTTTATCATGTATGTTAGAGTAATGTCGGAGGGCCACACCGGCGGTGAGGTGCAAGAGGCAGCGAAACTTGATGTTGAAGGAAGAAGCGGCTAGGGCAGCCACGCGCTATGCACGTCAGCTGCTGCGGCATGTGTGGCGCAAGGCATGCACAAGGGAGGAGGCGGCTAGGGTTTGGGGAGGGAGAGAGTGCGACGACTTGAGAGCTGAGCCTTTCGGCTTCTATTTCTTTACTTGAATTTCAAATGTTATAAGACGCTAGTATTTATAGTCCCAACTGACTTGACTTCTAAGCAACCCCTGAATATTCTTATAAGATTGGAACCCAAACTATAACAGGTTCTTTCCTTACTTACTTGGACTCGAAGAGGTAACGAGAGAGTAGTTGAGATTTTAAGTCGTTGAGAGCAGAATAGAGTACAGGACGCTTTGTTTATATTCAGCCAAACAAATAGCATGCTCCAATAAAAAGAAAGAATTAGAAGGTTGTTGAAGACTAATATAATTAACTAGGAGCAGTTAGCTACATGCATCACAGAAGGTTTTGAGTCGTTGAGCTGAAAAGACTGGCATGATTCTTTGTTTATATTCAGCCAACCAGATAGCATGCTCAAATAAAAGAAGGAATTCAAAGCATGTTCAAGACTAAGAACTAGCTAGGTGGAGTTAGCTACATGCATCACAGAAGAGTTTTATATGATAAGGACGGCTTTGACATGTTCAAGACTAATATAATTAACTAGGAGCAGTTAGCTACATGCATCACAGAAGGTTTTCAGTCGTTGAGCTGAAAAGACTGGCATGATTCTTTGTTTATATTTCAGCCAACCAGACAGCATGCTCAAATAAAAGAAGGAATTCAAAGCATGTTCAAGACTAAGAACTAGCTAGGTGGAGTTAGCTACATGCATCACAGAAGAGTTTTATATGATAAGGACGGCTTTGACATTGTGGACAGGACCAACAAAGCCAGTAAGTATATTTCAGGAGTTTGGATTTAGTCACACGTACCAGCAGGTTACCAGTTCATTCACTCTTGTGCTCCATTGGATGGAAACTGCCATGACTGTGGTTGCAGGTAAACTTGTCATCCGATTGATCTCGTTCGCCATTAGCAGATACTGCTCCAGCTCCAGCTATGAAGATGAAGGATTGGAGGAGAAGCAGGAGAGGCTGCGGCATCTCCTGATGAGGGCTCACACCGTCGTTGAGGAGGCAGATGCACGATACATCACCAACTCTGGGATGCTGATGAAGCTCAAGGTACTGTCGGAGGCCATGTATCGGGGCTACCATGCGCTGGATACTATGAGATTCCACTGTGAGGAGAGTTCTGAAATAAAGGTTAGCAACTCATTCATCCCATCATCTTTCGCCACTCGTCTCAAACGTCCCCGCACTATGACAGTTGTTGCTCCGGCAAGAAAGGAAAACAGGGTCCTCAGCCTTGAGGTGGAAAATCTGGAAACAGTTGTGGCTAACATAGCAGAGTTTGTTGCGTTTCTGTGTGGGTGTGAGCCCATGTCCCGTAGACCCTACGATGCATACCTTTACATCGACAATTTTATGTTTGGTCGTCATGCCGAGAAGCAAAAGCTCCTCAACTTCTTACTGCAACATAACCCAGATGATGCACCTCCTGTCCTTCCAATCATTGGTGGTCGTTCCATAGGGAAGAAAACTTTGGTCGGCCATGTATGTGCTGATGAGAGGGTACGCTCTAAGTTCACTTCAATTTTACATCTGAATGGAGCCAACTTTCTGAATATCGTTAATAAGCATGAAGAGGCCATGGTGGGGACTTCACTTGTAGTTGTTGAGTTTGTTTCAGATGTTGATGATGTGGAATGGAATGAGTTTTATTCATTTGTGAGAAGAACAAACACAAGAGTCAAGGTGATCATCATAAGCAAACTTGGAAGGTTAGCAAGGTTTGGGTCAATAAGTTCAATCTTTCTCGATGCTCTGTCATGCGAGGAGTTATGGTACCTCTTCAAGAACCTAGCATTTGGAAGTGCCGACCCGGCAGAACATCCACGACTTGTACATATAGCACAAGGAATTGCAATGGAATTCCATCAGAGTGGATCACTTGTCGCAGCAAATGCATTTGCTGACGTGGTGAGAAAGAACCTGGATACTCAACTCTGGCTTTCCATACAGAACAGGTGCAGAAAAGTGTCTCAGAAGAACCTGTTCGCATATGGGGAGAGCGCAAAGTCACTTATCGATCAAGGCCGTAAGGTAGACATGACGGACCTCTTTTCAAGTCCTGGTAATTCCCTTCACATCATACCTTATACTAGTAGCAGTAGCACAACATATACTCCCGTCGAAGAACTACCAACAGTGGCACTTGGAGAACTACTGTCAGATCCTTCTGTTAGGCCCAAAGGAGAGTTCAATATATTGACATGGCAGTCAAGATTACCCCCTTATACTTCAGTTATTCAATTAGTTCGAAATTGCACTGAAGATATGCCTGAAGGACATAATTTATCAGGGAGCAAGCGCCAAGCAGTGCCTTTCTGATAACCTGAACCCTATCCAATGTAATTATGATCTTCAGATGTAATATTTTCATATGCGTGCAGGGATTCTGATAACATGAACTCTATCCAATGTAATTATAAACTTCAGATGTACTATTTTCATATGTGTTCAGTGATTTGTGCAACATTGTTGTTATTGCAGAATACTGGTGAAAATATGATGATACTAACCCCTCCACAACCTCTTCAAAATATTTACCATGTGGTAATTCCATTTCCTCCGGACAGGCTTGCAAAATAAAACTACGCAAATTTACTCTCTCTGATCTCATGCCCATGGTAACTATTTACTTGGCCAAACAACAACTGAAATACGACGACCATTGATGCACTTTGCAACAAAACTCAGTGGGTGCTCCTGCTGTCCATCCAATAACTGGTTGAGAAATTTTTTTTGGTCGCCCATGTATGTCCTGATGAGGGTATATACGTCCAAAAATTGAGAGAATAGGAGCCTCAAAAATTGAGAACTTTCTGACTATTATCAATCATGAAATGAAAGCATACTAGATTATTAGATATAAATTATATCTAATAAATTTGCACTGTGCCGCCCGTACTGTATATAGTATATACAGAGAGAGTAAAGACACATAGGGCAGTACAAGATTATTACATATGCTAAATTTCATCTAAAAAATTGAGAGAAAATTCTTAGAGGTATTTAGATCATGATGAACCCAAATAATGTGTTTGGAGCCCATAAAACTGAAGGACCGGGAAAGGCGGGCGAATAGGAGCCTCAAAAATTCTTTCGAATTTTGAACTTGTAGCTCTCCCGACTCCCTCAAACTCAAACCGACCAACAAACCCCGATCTCTCCAAAATACGAGTAACACAACACTTACTAGTAGTGAGATGCTCAACATGAAGTATTAGGGCGCGAACAAAAATCACCTGCAGAGAGTTAAGCTGCAAGGAAGGGAGTGGTTGGATGTTCTTTGTTTGACCCGACCCCGCCCGTCCGCTGGGCGACGGCGGCGGCGAGCTTCCCCGCTGCGCCGATCTCCCTGCTCGCCACCCCTTCCTCCAATCCAGCACCACCCCCTGAATCCCCATCCCCTGGATCTACCGATCCATGACCACTCCTCGAGCCCTTGCCCGCCGGAGGCCCCTCCGCCTCGTCGGTCCTCTCCGGGCGCTTCGCCCGGCGCCGCCCGGCCGCGCCCACCCGCGCGATGCGCGCGCTGCTGCTAGTAGTGACCCGCGGGCGCCGCCCGTGGTGGCGGCTTTTGTTGCGCCCACTGCCGGGACAGCGGCCGCCGCCGCGACGGGGCGGGCGTGGATGCCCGTGTGCGTCCCTCGGCGGCCGGTCGTCGTGCCCAAATCCAGCGTTGGTGTGGGGCACAACCATCCTCCTCCACGCCGTCCGGCCCCTCGGCGACATCTGGCTGCTCGGCGTCCATCCTCGGCACCCTACGTGCGGCCTTAGGATGCGGACGGGCTCCACACGGATGAGCTCCAGGCGGCCGAGCCGCGTCGACCTCCTCGGCCGCGGCGCCCGCCGCGCTTTGCTCTCCGTCGAAGGGGTCGGTATCCTCCTCGTGCGTCCATCCTCCCCAAGCACGTCGCCCCTCCAACTCCCTCGCCTCCTCATCCCCAGGGATGGCTTGAGGGGAGCCGCCGAGGCCCTTTGCCGGATGTGGCCCCTTACTTCCCCTCCGTCGGAAGACCCAAGGGGATGCGGTGGGCGGACGGCTCAATCTCGGACCGCTTTCGGACGATGAGGGCGAAGTTCGTCGAGCCGAGGCCCCCACCATCGTGCGGCGTGCTTGTCCATCACCTTCTGGCTGGGGACATGTCCTCCGGCCGCCGGCTTCAGCGGTCATGGCCATGCCAACCACGGTGGGGGTCACGGGCGATGTCGGCGGACGACATGTTGACTTCACCGTCGCGTCTCGGGCCGGGTCCGCCTCGGCTCGGGAGCAGGGCACCGCTCCCGGCGTCGGAAACCGGCCGACCAAAGCGCAAAGTGGCGCCGCCGTCATCGGCGTGGCCATCGTCCCCAACCGACGCTCCTACGGCACGCCCCTTCCTAGGGTGCCCACACCCCATCGCTTGGCCGTCGCCCAAACGCGTCGCGCGTCGCGCACACCATCGTCTTGGCCAACCCCGGGACTTCGCCGCCGGTAGCCACGGTCGTCGCCCGCGCCCCGGTCCTGCGAGGGCCCTCCGCCTGATCGATGCATGCCCCTCGTGGGCGGCGATGGTTTCACTCTCATCGAGGCGCAAGCGTGGGTGCCCGGTATGCCTCGCCCAACCCTCATCATTGGCGGCTCAGTGCCACCGTCCCTCGTCGGGCTCTTGCTTCAACTATGTTTGCGGGGATCACGTCACGCCGATGCTCTTCCGTCATTGCCTCTTACGCTGCCGGCAGACGAGGCGCGGGTGAGGAAGCCGTAGGCATCGGCTCCGCCGCCCGTCTCGGCATCCCTCCTTGAGCCGTGCACGGGAGCCTCGGCGGCTTTCTTTGAGGGCAGGACCGCCGTGTCGTCGACAACCATGGCGGTGGCCATGGTGTTCCCAGGGGCATCACGGGCTCAGCGATAGCTCCTTTCTTCGTTGGGGGATTTCTGTTTGGCTCCCTCGACATCGGCCACGCTCTGGGGGGAGTAGTGCCATGCCTTTGAGGGAGGTGACCAATGCCGAGCACACCCACAGACCCGATCGCGCTCGAGTCATCTGGGGGTGCGGCTCCTCCGGCTAGGGTCGACCCAATGCTTGAGGAGCTCGAGGCCTCCCTCGTCACGCACCCGCCTAACCGGTCCGGTCGCAGTTGGAGCCTCCTTCGCCGCTACATTTGGTTGAGCTCCATTTCGCGGATGTGGTGGCGTAGGAGGATGTCGCGCCATCCATGGAGAGCTTCAACGACGACACTCCACCTATCGGACCCGCACCACCGGACCACACCACTGGAGGAGCTGCGGGCGAGACTCCCCGGCCCGGAGCGTGCTCGCCCGAGGTCGGTCTGCGACCCGCCTTGGGGCCCGACACGGGGCGGACGAGCCCACCGCAATCGCGCGGCAGCCACAACTAACACGGATGTATCCTTTGTCGCCTTCATCGACTCCATCACCGTGCCATGGAAAGAGTCCTCGATCAAGGACCCACCAATGCCCGGACTTCGGGTCAATCGACGTTTGGGGCCTTCGATGTAGCTCTAGGCTTGCCGCCAAGTCCGAACATCGTGACCCCAATCCGAACGCCAAGCTCTCTCGGGTAATGCTCAACAGATTGTTAAGCCGTTCGAAGAACGATCTTCCAAACTCACCTGACCCGACGCTGAAAGTGCGTTTCCACCAACACCGGAGGGGATGTCACGTCGGAGAAGAGGGAGAGGATGTGACAGCTGTTCCCCATGATGCGCCCTTGTCGTTCGAGGGGCGGGTCACCGGGGACTTAACCCGGCATCTATTGTTGTCGCCCATTATTTTTAGCGCATCGGTCATAGTTTTAGTACATCGTCTCTACACCGCCGTTGAAGACGGCGCCTTGTGTCGTGTGTCCCCACTATGACCTTTGGCATCTCGCCATCGGCCAGAACTCTGACTTCCCTTAATATAATACGTGCTTAAGCACACTTTCAATAAAAAAACTAGAGAGAGTTGGAAAATCCGGAACCGAGTCGGAATCCGGGATGGAGATTGTCAGAATGCGGATGGAGGTAGAAACATTGTTTTTTTGTCAATATTTTTGGAATCCCGTATTTGGTCGGAATTGTTCCATATTTTACCGCATTTTCCGTATTACAGCAGGTCATCTCAATTTCAAAAGGTCCGGCCCAACAGGAGCCCCTCTCGATATTTTTGAGCATGAGTACTTAGTGGATGCCCTTAAGTCTTTGCGTCCAAGATTTGCCTTCAAGTCGAGGGTCACTGCTAGAAAAGATATACCAGACATATATACACAAGAAAAAGATAAGTTGTATGCAAATTTGAAAAAAGTCAAGCTGATATGAAGAAAGTGTGTCCTTTTTTATGTGTTTATCACGCTCACGCTAGTGCGTGGACAGTTGTTTTCATTTCGTTTGAACCTCTATATTCATGCTTAACTTGCTTTTCATTGCCAAGGTTGTGTGTCAATATGATTCTAAGTATGAAGATGGGCGCTATTCGGCTTAAGTTGTCGGCTTCGACCGAGATCGTGAGATATGCGGCGTTGTGCCCGCGTCATTGTTCCCCCTCGAATGGGCTTAAAAGCGCCGGGCCATAGCCCTAGGAGATGTCCGGGAGACCGTGAGATTAGTTTTGAATCCATATAAATCTACCGCCTCCCATACGTAATGTGAGATTAGTCACTCAAAAAAAAAAATATATAAAAAACACACCTGAAGGAACCAGCTTTGATTGGAACTAGCTTTGAAAACGGACGGAACTCTTCCCATTTTTTCCCGTTCCATTTTCTACATTTGACCCGTCCGTTTACGCATTTTTAGAAAATCCGGAACCAGGTTGGAATCCGCGATGGAGGTTGTCGGAATGCAGACGGAAGTAGAAACGATGTTTTTCTGTCCATATTTGCGGAATCCCGTATTTGGTCGAAATTGTTCCGTATTTTACCGCATTTTTCCTGTATTACAACAGACCATCTCAATCTCAAAGGGTCCGGTCTAATATGAGCCCATCTCAGTATTGTTGAGAATGAGTACTTAGTGGATGCCTTTAAGTCTTTGTGTCCAAGATTTGCCTTCAAGTCTAGGATCACTGCTAGAAAAGATATACCGGACCTATATACACAAGAAAAAGATAAGTTGTATGCAGATTTGAAAAAAGTCGAGGTGATTTGAACAAAGTGTGTCCTTTTTTTTGTGTGTTTTTCATGCTCACGCTAGTGTGTGGATAGTTATTTTCATTTCGTTTGAACCTCTAAATTCATGCTTAACTTGCTTTTGGTTGCCAAGGTTGTGATGTGACCATGCCAAGGCAATCAACGTTCACCATTTGTTCTAAGCAACGATGCAAGGTGAAAGCTATACTTAATTTCAGATCATTGAGGTTTCCACCTACAAGGCTACTACTTGGTTTATTTGACTATAGATTCAAACACCTTGCTGTGATGTAAGAAAATTATGATATTATCATAAACCTACAAGTCAATGGCCTAGCACAATTCTCGGGTTTACAAGAGTTAGAGTCAAGGACGACTCCTTTTCAAGATGGGAAGGATGATGATGACATTCCAACTCCTTATGCTTTGTTTTGTGAAGATCATTCACCATCCAACATAAGTGTCCGTAATTGCTTGCCTCTTGTACACACACATGATAAGAAGATACATGAGAAGGTGAATTTGCTCTTTGGTAAACTTAACATTGAAATATTTGAGAATATTATACTACCTAAAATGTTTTACATATGTATTGAAAAGGTTTACACAAGAAGGAGCTACTACTGGAGCCAAGGAGAGGAGATGGTCTATACACAAGCTGAACCAACAAACCATCTTACTGACAACATGAAGCATCAGAAAGAAATAGTCATAGCTCTTGATTTCCTAAAGCTTTCGAGGTGGCTGAGGACTTGGTGGAAAGATTATCAAGTTATATTTCTAATGAATCCATTTACACGTCATTTGAGGCTTGCACCAAAGAGTTATGATTGTATTACTGCAGGCTGCTCAGAATGTCAACAGTCCTCTCGGGACAACATATTGGTACAACTTCTCATTTAATACTGTACAAACTTGAACATTTCATGGTGCATGCCATACATGGTTGGAACACACGTCAAGTCTAGTTTCCAACCCAACAAGCGGCTTATCGTTTCGACTTCTCATCCAGGAGTTATGGCCAGATTACTCAGCACTGCTCAGAAGAGAAACAGCCGCGCGGGACTCCACGAATTTCCATCTCGTGGAGGCCTTTCACCTCCTATAACTTTAGAAACTCTAAGTTCATTTCATACCCAACTAGGAGGATTGTTCCTAGTATATATATCCCCTGCCTACAATCTATTTGAGAAGTTTTGGATGATTTGATAATCTCCCTGATATGGTATTGCAGCCGAGCTGCTGAGTGTTCTTACACACCTTTGTTCTTGCGAGTTCTTCTTGGGCTTGTGAGAGATCTCTCTGTTCGGTTCGGCTGCGCCGTATTGTGTGGATTACTCCCGGCTTGTGGTTCTGCGATAACTCGGAGATCGAGTCGAAATCCTTCGCGGTTTCGGTGTCTCTCTTCCTGCCCGCTTGGTCACAACCAACCTTTGTCAGGTATAAAGCTAGTTACCCGCTGTTCGCAGCAACTTATCCTTTGTTCTTGAACCTACTGTCGTGAAGATCGGGTCACCCCTTGCCGATTCCAAATCGGGCCACCCTCGTACCAAAATCAGGTCGGTACTTATCATTTGGTATTCAGAGCTATCGTTGTCACGGTAGGTTTTGTTATCACCCACTCATCTACCCTTTTGTTTACCATCGTCGACATATTTACCTTTGATTTTATTGATCATTTGTTACTGGTATTATCCATCACATATATATTTGTTTTATCCTATAGTCCACTATAAAAGCCACAAAAAAAATCCTGTAGCGACTTTGTTGGTACTGTTACTTTGTGTTCATTCCATTCTTTGTGTTGCTAGTCACCATCGTTCTTCTTCGGCCGTACTCTTGATTAATTTTATCCGCACCCGTCATATGTTATCTTATGTTTGCTGAAAAAAAAATAAGAAAAGAAGTGACAGAAAGAGTAAAAAAAAAAAAAAAAAAAAAAGAAGAGAAGAGAAGTGAAAGGGGTTGTGTTTGGATTGTGTAATCCAAGTTTCATATCTGAAATTTTAAGTTTGTGGTGCACTGGACAGCAACATTTACATCTTCTTTGAAAGGTTTGTCTCACATTGTTTCAGTACCATAGCCCTCCTTGAATAGCCACCTATAGCTCCACAAAAACTGTGGACCTCTCATCTTGTATTATTTCAATCGCATAATCACAGCTGCGGTACTACCACTTTTGAGAACACTCACAACCCTTGAGAACAAGTAAGAACATCGGTAAGTAAGAGGTCAGGTTGTGTGATTCCACAAATTTGCCTATTCACCTCTTTCTTGCATAAATCGTAACATGGCAGGACTGATTTGTAGTGTTTGTGGTGGTGGACATAGAGGACAAGAACCACTTGTATCCCGGGCTGAGCTCTTGAAAACTCACTAGTGGAGGCCATGGAGAGGATGTTCGATGAACATCTTCCTAAACCGCAGCATCGAGCTCTACAACAACATAGCCCAACCAACTCTCGCGGTGGTCTATTTGGCCATAATGGACAACATCGAGAAGGTGCTCATAAGATTTTGAAGGATAATCTAAAAAGAAGACAACAAGAGAGTGAGAAACACTTTCGAGTGACCCACAAAAAATAGTGAGGGAGTGTTTCCAAAGCTAAATAAAACTCCACAGCCAAGAAGAACCAAGACATTGGGAAAAGAGGGATTAGTTATGAGGGATAGGAAAAGAGATTTAAAAGAATTAAGTGAACCCAATGCCATGTTCTCCCATGTGAATATTGGTGATTTAGATTATTGTGGTTCTACCAAAAGGAAACTTCAGCAAGAGAAAAGGTCCTATAGACAACAACACTCATGTGAGAAAGAGTGCCACCAAACCAAATTGAGTGTGAGAGTTCAAAATGAAAAGAGGAGAGATTCCACCATATGCGAGAAAGAGCGAGAAAGAGCACCACCAAACAAAACTGAGTGTGAGAGATCAACATGAGAACAAGAGAGATTCCACCATATGTGTAGAGGATAGCTACAAAATTCAATGTGAGAGAGATACACAAAAATTGAGTGAAAAAGAAGAGGACTCATGTGAGGAATTATTCACTACTAACATGATAATGCCTTCTTCCAGTTGTGTTTCTTATGTGATGCAGGTTCATGATGAAAAGTATGTGGTTAATTAAGACCAACCCCCAATATTCGATGAGGAAGATCAATTGGTGGACATGGACAATGATGCTGAAATTTAGTATAGCTTTCACCTTGCATCGTTGCTTAGAACAAATGGTGAACGTTGATTGCCTTGGCATGGTCACATCAGGTTGTGTGTCATTATGATTTTGAGTATGAAGATGGGCGCTATTCGGCTTAAGTTGTTGGCTTTTGACCGTTTCCCATTCAATTTCCGTCCATATTGGTACGTTTCCGTGTACCCACATATCCCGATTCCGAGTTCGAATCCGCATTTTCTGAACTCGATCCCGTTTCTGCCAAAAAATATAGAAATGGAAGTAGAAATGGGGGTTTTTCCGTCCGTTTCCATCCGTTTTCATCGCTAATTGG